>OZ029924.1:3225142-3237642 GCA_964023275.1 Norana najaformis | reverse complement strand
AGCTCTTGTTGATTTACACGTCTAGACGTGCTTCAGATATACATATATTTATATAAATTATATAGGACACATGTAGCTGCAACACACACACATATATATATATGCGCACTCTATTAAATATAAATATATATATATACACTTGTTGCTGCTACAGCAACAAGTGTTTATATGTGCATAAACGTAATTATTGCTTGTATATATATATATATGTATATATATATATATATATATATATATACCCACGTGCAATCGTAAATAGCAAATGGACACTTGTTGATGATTTTGCACCATGTATACATACACGCTTAGTATATGGATATATACATATGCACGATCAATATATATTTATACACGCATGCTTATACATATACATATACATATATATGCGTGTGTGTATGTGTGTAGGAAGAGTCTTGGATGTGGGGTTTACGTTTACGTGTGGCACCACTAAGACGAAGCGAAGTGTTGTTCGTCGCCGATGGAAATAATTTATGAGGCGCCCGTAGGTTTTCCGAGGTGGGATAATGTATGGATGTCGGTCGGATGCGGTTGGGATGGGAGCATGGAGTTTATATTCATAGATGCCGATCGACCAGCCATCTACCGGTCGCCACAACAGAAGAGTTGCGCTTCACTGTTGATGGCTGATTATTTGGAAACCGACGAAGGAGGATAGAAGAAGAAGAACGCGAAGAAGAAGAAGAAGACGACGAAGAAGAAGAAGAACGCGAAGAAGAAGAAGAAGAAGAACGCGAAGAAGAAGAAGAACGCGAAGAACGCGAAGAAGAAGAAGACGAAGAAGAAGAAGAAGACGACGACGAAGAAGAAGAAGACGACGAAGAAGAAGACGACGACGAAGAAGAAGAAGACGACGACGAAGAAGAAGAAGACGACGAAGAAGAAGAAGACGAAGAAGAAGAAGAAGAAGAAGAAGAACAACAACAACAACAACAACATTATAATCAACAACAAACAAAACCAAGGTAATAATAGGAAAATCTGATTAAAATTGATGGTTGTTTTATTGTTATCCTTATTATTAGCTGTATGTATACATGTATACATGTATGTATATGTATGTATGCATGAGTTTGTATGTATGTATGTACGGTATGTATGTATGTATGTCTATATGCACATATGTATCTATGCATGTATGTATGTGTTTATGCATGCATTCATGTATATAAGTATGTATGCGATATGTACAGTGTGTATATATGTATGTATATATGCATGTGCATATGTGTTTGTATGCATGTATGTATGTGTATATATTTATATATGCACTTTATTATATATGTGTGCATGTATGTATGTGTCTGTATGTAGTTATATATGTATATATATATTTGTATTTGTTAGTATATAATGTATGTATGTATGTATGTATGTAGGTATGTATGTATTGGACACATTATGCCGCGCATTTAAGGCGACTTTGAAAAGCTCAGCGCGAATGGCTGATTCTCTGACTGATCTTAAAAGGTGCGTTTTAAAATTTTTTTGTTGAACAGCAAAACGTAACAGTACGCAAATGCATCGGGAGACTTCGTCGTTATCCTCTTCCTCTTCTTATTATTAGGAAGCAGAAGACGAAGAAGACGAAGAAGAAGAAGAAGTCGAAGAAGAAGTGGAAGAAGAAGAAGTCGAAGAAGAAGTCGAAGAAGAAGACGAGGAAGAAAAAGAAGAAGAAGAAGTTGAAGAAGAAGGAGAAGAAGAAGAAGAAGAAGAAGAAGAAGAAGAAGAAGAAGAAGAAGAAGAAGAAGAAGAAGAAGAAGAAGACGAGGAAGAAAAAGAAGAAGAAGAAGAAGAAGAAGAGAGAAGAAGAAGAAGAAGAAGAAGAAGAAGAAGAAGAAGAAGAAGAAGAAGAAGAGGAAGAGAAAGAGACAGAAGAAGAAGAAGAAGAAGAAGAAGAAGAAGAAGAAGAAGAAGAAGAAGAGGAAGAGAAAAAGACAGAAGAAGAAGAAGAAGAAGAAGAAGAAGAAGAAGAAGAAGAAGAAGAAGAAGAAGAAGAAGAAGAAGAAGAAGAAGTAGAGGAAGAGGAAGAAGAAGTAGCAGAGAATATATTAAGAAAAGTAGAGAAGGAGGAGGAAGAAGTAGAAGAGGAGGAGGAAGAGGAGGTTAAGGAAGAGGAGGAAGAGGTGAAAGGAAGAGGTTGAAGAAGAGGATGAAGAAGAGGAGAAGGAAGAAGAGCATTAGGACTGGACATCGTATGAATCGTCGTCTTGTAAATTTATGTACGAGATCCCGTCAAATTACCAAATCAAGGAACAGAGCAAATATTCCGCTCGATGTTCGCACGGATTAGACGAACAGCGACGACTGGCGACATCTGACGACGACTAACAGATCCACAACAACAGCGACCGCAACGAGGCGCCACAATCTTCGCCAAGATGCGACCACCAGATGTCGTCGAAACGACCAGCCAATCTATAAGCAATAGCGCGGTGGTCGCGAACTCGCTCGTCGGTTCGTGTGGTGCCAAATCGCTTCCGGAACTAAAGCGGTTCCGGCAAATATTCTGATTGCTTCGAGTGATCGGGAGATATATTTCTAAAAATAGAGATATTCTGTTGATACCGTTTGCTGCAGAAATCACGTTTTATACTAATTACTGCTGCAGAAGTATACAGACTGTTTGGATATTATGTATGTATGTATGTATATATGCATGTAAGTATGTATGTATTGCATGTATGTATGTACGTACGTATATACGTATGCATGGATGTATGTACGTATGTATGTACGTTTGTATACACGTATGTATG
This sequence comes from Norana najaformis, assembly GCA_964023275.1. Lineage (NCBI taxonomy): Eukaryota > Metazoa > Annelida > Clitellata > Crassiclitellata > Hormogastridae > Norana > Norana najaformis. Next base: position 3,234,865 of record OZ029924.1, on the reverse strand, counting down.
TATGGATGTATGTACGTATGTATGTACGTATGTACGCACGTATGTATGTACGTATGCATGGATGTATGTACGTATGTATGTACAGAAGTATGTAGGTATGTACGCATGTATGTATGTATGTATATGTGTATGCATGTGCTTGCATGTGCGTATGTATATGCGTACGTATGTATGTATTGATATATGTATGGATGTATGTATTTACTCATGTGCAGTATGTATGTATGTAACAAAAGTTGTTTTACATCAAATTTTGCCACCAAGACAACGAGATACTTTAAAATTCACCTCATTAGGTTGTTCCAAATGTGACTGAAATCAGAACCGTCTTTGCCCGGAACGGATTTGGCAGGACACGGACAATTCGTCTCCCCGTCTCCCCTTCTTCGCACACCTTGCCCCTCGCATACTTGCACCGCGCGACGCGGGAAGAGCAATGACTGAGAGACGAGACGGACTTAAATTAGTCGCAACTCGAACCGGAAGAAGTATGACAAGGAGTAGGACAAAGAGTAGAGGCGAAGGGGACAGGTAGACGGTAACCAGAGCACACCGGCGATTTCGTTTCTATGGACTTAAGGTGGCTGAATGTAGGATTGGCCGTGTAGGCAGTGGGTTAACTCTCTTACTCTGTCTGTTTCTCTATCTGTATGTCTGTCTGTCTGTCGGTTCTTCTGTCTCTGCCTCTGTAGCTGCCTCTGTGTGTCTGTCTGTTCCTCAGTCTGTGCCTCTGTCTGTGTTTCTGTCTGTCTGCACGTATGTCTGTCTGTTCCTCTGTCGCTGACTGTATCTCTGTCAGTCTGTTCCTCTGTCTGTGCTTCTGTCTGTGCTTCTGTCTGTCTGTCTGTCTGTCTGTCTGTCTGTCTGTCTGTCAGTCCGTCCATCTGTCTGTCTGTCTGTCTGTCTGACTGTCTGTCTGTCTGTATGTCTGTCTGTCTGTCTCATTCATGCAGATCGATTCACCCCAAAGTCGGCTCAACAACTTTGGCGCGTGCGCTTGTTCGTGCGCAGAAGGACCAAATAGGCAGAAGAGACAATTTGCAACGGCATTCGTCGTCTCAGATCGTATACGATCGTCGTTGAATCACCGTCTGTTTCGTGAATCAATTCCTACGACGGTCATCGGCGACCGACAGATGGAGCCAGCGAGTGTGCCTCTATCTGCATAGACGAGCGATAAATAGGAATCTCTGTGCGCTATCTTGCTTTCTTTCGAACGGTAGGCCACACGTGCGTGAGAGGAGTATTTAAACAGTTGAGAATCGTAGCTTCTGACGACGTTGTTCGTACAGGTACGGTGAGTGAGTGAGTGAGTAAGTAAGTAAGTAAGTAAGTAAGAAGTAAGTAAGTAAGTAAATAAGTAATGCATTTACTTACTTCAGTTATTTAGCAGGTATGGTGAAGTTAAGCACGGCTATTCCCGATTAGTATGTAGATATGTGTCTTACTGTTCGCGGAATTGTACTCCAATTTGTGTATTCTCATCCGTCCATCCTTTTTTAGGGTTGGTAATTGGGTATCGACGTAGGTTCGGAGGCCAGAAAGGTGAGCTGTGGTCGTTTTTGCGCCTCAGTCAAAGGATCCTTTGGGTTCAGGATTACGCTTCTCATGAGGAACTTCTATAGTGTCGAGTAAACAAGTCTGTTAACAGTTTAATACCTTTTTCTACGATATTCTTGTATAGTGTATGTATGTATGTATGCATTCATGAATGTATTTGTATGTATGTATGATGCATGTGTGTATGTATCTATATATACGCATTCATGTATATATTTGTGTATGTATGTATGTATGTATGGGTGTATGTATGAATTTATCTGAGCGCTTATATAGCGCCTATAAATAACCTCACAAAGACCCGAAACATAGCGATGTCAGAGATTTAACAAGGAGCATCTTAAAAACCTGAAAAAGTTTCTTGAGCTTTTTGGGGCGAAACAGTTCTGGATGTATTTATTGGAAAAATCATTTCATTTGGGCGCTGAATTTCCCTTTGGAATATTTCTATCAAGCAAGTGTTTTCATAAAGCGTTTAACGAAAAATTATTTTGTTATAAAGCAGGCCGATTTGCCGTTTTTACATAGAAGTAACGTATTGAAACAGCAGCCTCTAGTGAGGCCTTAAACATCTTCACTGAATGTTTTCTCACTACTGGTTTACTGTTCCTAGGTTCGTTTTCTGCTCTTCTCGAAAGTTGTTGCCACGAGATACGTTTTGAAATTTCATGTGTGTCTATTTATAGGTTACCTAAGGATACCGAATTTGACTAAGCATTGGCCTCTCATGTTTAGAAGCTTATATAGTTAGTCATCTCTCCTTCTGCGTCTTCCTCTCTCCGTTTCTGTCCTACCGTGTTGATCTCTAATTGTTCGCTGTATTAGGTTCGCTGTCTGTGTCTTTCACTGGTTATCTCTCTCTTTGAATCTCTATGTTTCTGTCTGTGTGCCTGTCTGTCTCTATGTATCTCTGTCTCTGGCCCTAAATGGCTACCTGGAGTAATGTATCTCTCACCTGTTAATTAAGATGACGTCTTCTAGGATGAAAGAGAGGTCGGCGCTCTGCTGCAGAAACGGCCTCTGAAGTTGATCAGATGTTGGCTACCTGTGTTCTCACTTCTCTTTTGAGGGTTGTCTCATCCCTCACAATCTCACTCAAGCTGTAGCTTCTACAGTGGCGAGGTCGACTACATACTGTAACATACGAGGAGTGCGCGGGTTCGAGTCTCTTCCTGTGAGACGGTTAAAACACTCCTCTTCCGCAGATCCTATCCTGATTCCTCTTCTCCTTATCTATCCGGCAGATCCAATTCCATACACTCCTACCTTAGCCGTCTGACTCTAGCTGCCTGACTCTTGGATCTTGACCTGAAACTGAACCATTCTTGTCTATCGTTTTTGCTTTGACTGAGCGCCTGTGAATACGCTGGCTCCCGCGACTCATACTTGTGGTTACTTACTCACTGAGATCAGCTCTGAGATATCAGCATCTGCTCTTAGCAAATAATACTTTTAAAAGTGTCTGAAGCAAGAGGAAGTTGTTTCTTTTCGCAGGTTTACGTCGTCACTAAATGTTTGAATGTCGTACACGGTTCTGTAAAGTTTCGACTCAAGTAAGATGTTTTCCGCTAACAACCAGCCTTCACCTTCAGTTGGCTGCCCTTTGACCTCCTGTAAGTTCAAGGCCGTTCTCGTCTGGTCAATCGTCGCTATATTTGGCCAAGTTTCAGGTGAGTAAAACATTTAAGTCAAATCGGATTTATTCAAGAAAACGGTTTCTATTATTTGTATATTTATTAAGAGTCACCATCTTGTGACAACGCATCAATCGATGGCGCTGGCCATATGTGCGTGAAGGACTTGCTCAAGATCTCTAACCCAGTAATGGTAATCGAGATTTCTACAGCGCCCAACGAGAGATAAGTCGCGGGAGCCAGCTTATTCACAGGCGTGCGCTTGTTCGTGCTCAGTCAAAGTAAAAACGATAGACAAGAATGGTTCGGTTCCAGGTCAAGATCCAAGAGTCAGGCAGTTAGACAGTCAGACGGCTAAGGTGGGGGTGTATGGAATTGGATCTGCAGGATAGATAAGGAGAAGAAAAGGAATCAGGATAGGATCTGCGGAAGAGGAGTGTTTTAACCGTCTCAGAGGAGGAGACTCGAACCCGTGCACTCCTCGTTACAACTGCAAGGCGAGCTCTCAAACCAATCGGTTACCGCGTCGCAGAAGATCCGTTGTTTCTCCTCAAATGGTTTCCATTGTTTAGCGACATCCTACGGCTTCCAGTGGCTCTTTACGTCAGCCTCGCCTGGTCTTTGTTAAGACATTCGGCCATGATTCACGAGAGTGTCGGATACGTAGCTTAGAATGTTACTGAATCATACTAAATGGTATTCTGCTAGGAATCGTAATCGTAATCGTAAACTCGAGATTTCTACAGCGCCCAACGAAAGCTAAGTCGCAGGAATCAGCTTATTCACTGGCGTTCAGTCAAAACAAAAATGATGGGCAGGAAGGGTTCGGTTCCAGGTCAATATGCAAGAGTCAGGCAGGCAGGTAGTCAGAAGGCTACGGTGGATAATGTTTCGAATTGGATATGGAGGACAGATAAGGGAAGAAGAGAAATCAGGATGGTATTCATGCACTTAACAAATCAATCGTAATCGTAATCGTGATCCCGAGATTTCTACAGCGCCCAACGGGGACCAGTTTATTCACAGGCGCTCAGTCAAAACAAAATCGATAGGCAGAAGTGTTCGTTGTCGAAGCATACACAGTTTAATAACACAGTATAAAGATCTATGAGGTCAACAGAGTAATAATTTAGAAGTAGCAATGTAATTTTAGCTGCGATGTCAACGTTGTGAAATGACTTGAAATTAGACTAAAACAAACGAGATGTTTTACACAATGGAGAGCCTGATTAATCACTAAAGCAATAAAATCAACATGTAAGTACTGGAACAAATTATGCGCAAAATTACGAAGTATTTCAAAAAGTAGTTTGAAAATGTATTTTCAAAATAATATTTTTTTGGGTAATTTACTAATTTCGTATTACTTTTTAAAAGTATTTTGCACACCACTGCTGCTTAATGTAATGCGATTTCCAAATGCTATTGGTCGCGGATATGTATGTATGTATGTTTGCATGCAAGTTTGTGTATATGTATATCTGTATATATTAAATAGGACGTTGCTAGGGGACCTCAAGGAGGTCGCCTAAACTGGAATACTAGAGGGTCTCAAGGAAGTCGCCTAAACTGGAATACTAGAGGGTCTCAAGGAGGTCGCCTAAACTGGAATACTAGGGGACCTCAAGGCGTTCGCCTAAACAGATATACTAGGGCGTTAGTGTGAATGTGAATACGAACTTAATTCTTAAAAATGCCGCATGGGTCAGAATCTAACCCTAAACCTAAACCCTAACTCTAAACCCTAACCCTAAACCCTAACCCGTTTTGCGGTCGATTTTTCGCGTTCTGTGGAACCACATTCAGAAACATTTACAGTTGGTCAAATTAAGGAAAATGACAGTTTGGCTCTATTATTTTGTCACCGAACATGATGCAGTTCGTAGCCTATGTTTGCTTTGCAGTTTGTAACTCTTTAATTTCAAACAAAAAGTTCATTCCAACAGAAAACTCAGATTCTACGTCTGCAGCCATTTTGACTGTTTATAACAATCACGCGAGAGTCTGCGAGATCTCGCGCACTTGAGGCTCCCTAGTCCTGCAATTAAGGGGCCTCCTCGAGGTCCCCTAGACACTTCGTATTAAATATCAAATCTAGATTGTAGTAATCTGTGCGTGGATAATGGATCGATGTCAGTCACAGTTTGGCGAAATTTAAAACCAACAAGCAAGATAACTGCATCCTTTTTTTAGCGCCTTTACATATTTAAAGACTCACATTTAGCGCAAAGCGATTTCACAGCGTTTTCCAAATTTGTTGTTTACGATCCAACGACGGTTTATTCCCAAACGAACCCCCCATCGTGGGGTGCTATCCCCACAATAAAAAAACCGTCTGCACCCCATATGTACTGTCCCTCAGACAGGGGAGGCAGTGGATCCGATGTCCGCTGTCAGTTTTATATTTGATCGGGATGATACTATCTCGTTAAGTCGACACTTTATGTAGCTCCCCGCAGTCACGATGATCAACCGTTGCGTTTGTTCAGAGTCATCAGATGCTACTGCGGATATTATTATCGGAGACCGGGCGCCATATAAATGCACTCCTATCTTCTATGGAAGCACACTGATGTCTCTATACGTTGTAAAACTTGAACTGGTGTCAGTCGATACGCGTATCAGAATGTGTCTAGTTGTCGCCATGTGCTTAAAAGTGATCTATGAAAACGGCTGGAACCAATTTGCCCAGGCCCTTTATAGATATCATTAGGGCACGCCCAGTGCGGTCTCCATCCAGATGACCTTGTGACCTTTCGTCTTTTAAAAGGCGAATGTCTGCGAATAGTAGACACTTGTGCAGGCCTTCGCATTCCATGACAATTAGACAAAATATCTTGCGCTATCTTGCTTTGCCTTGCCACTCCTTAACTAACCTCACCTCAACTTGTCTTGCCTCGGCTTGGCTTGCCATGTTTTACTTTACTTACCTAACCTTGCCTAGCTTAGGCTTAACGTGCCTGTCTAATTTGTCTTGCCTCTTGTCTTCCCTTGCCCTGGCTTGCCTTACCTTACGTTACCTTGCCCTGGCTTGCCTTACCTTACGTTACCTTGCCCTGGCTTGCCTTACCTTACGTTACCTTGCCCTGGCTTGCCTTACCTTACGTTACCTTGCCCTGGCTTGCCTTACCTTACATTACCTTGCCTCGCCTTACCTTATCTTGCCTCTCACGTTGCCTAGCCTTACCTTATCAAACTTCGCCTTCGCTTGCCTTGCCTCATGTTACACCGCCTTGCCATTTCTGATCGTGGAATACGTGCGGTGTGCATAGTAATTAGTCTCCATTAGTTTTACTCATGTGTACGTATCCGTATGTCCCTGTGTCCCTGTGTTCGTATGCCTATGTACGTGCGCCTGTCTGAGTGCATTCGAAGTATGTGCGGATCGTGTCTTCTGCCTCTGCTTCTGCTGCTTCAGCTGCTGGAAGAGATTACTCATCTATACAGCAATTGCTCCGAAAAAGCTGGCGACCCATCCCTCGGTCTTTAAACACCAATAATGTCAGACCAACTCATCTGCTTCTTCCTAAACCTCTTCTTCCACATTCTCCTACTCCTCTTCCTCCTCTTCAGCTTCTTCTTCCTTCTCCTCTTCCTCCCTTCCTTCTTTCTCTTCTCCTCTTCTGCTTCCTCCTCTTTCTCCTTCCTTCTTTCTCTTCTTCTCTTCTGCTTCCTCCTCTTCTCCTCTTCCTCCCTTCCTTCTTTCTCTTCTTCTCTTCTGCTTCCTCCTCTTCTCCTCTTCCTCCCTTCCTTCTTTCTCTTCTTCTCTTCTGCTTCCTCCTCTTCTCCTCTTCCTCCCTTCCTTCTTTCTCTTCTTCTCTTCTGCTTCCTCCTCTTTCTCCTCTTCCTCCCTTCCTTCTTTCTCTTCTTCTCTTCTGCTTCCTCCTCTTCTCCTCTTCCTCCCTTCCTTCTTTCTCTTCTTCTCTTCTGCTTCCTCCTCTTCTCCTCTTCCTCCCTTCCTTCTTTCTCTTCTTCTCTTCTGCTTCCTCCTCTTTCTCCTCTTCCTCCCTTCCTTCTTTCTCTTCTTCTCTTCTGCTTCCTCCTCTTCTCCTCTTCCTCCCTTCCTTCTTTCTCTTCTTCTCTTCTGCTTCCTCCTCTTCTCCTCTTCCTCCCTTCCTTCTTTCTCTTCTTCTCTTCTGCTTCCTCCTCTTTCTCCTCTTCCTCCCTTCCTTCTTTCTCTTCTTCTCTTCTGCTTCCTCCTCTTCTCCTCTTCCTCCCTTCCTTCTTTCTCTTCTTCTCTTCTGCTTCCTCCTCTTCTCCTCTTCCTCCCTTCCTTCTTTCTCTTCTTCTCTTCTGCTTCCTCCTCTTCTCCTCTTCCTCCCTTCCTTCTTTCTCTTCTTCTCTTCTGCTTCCTCCTCTTCTCCTCTTCCTCCCTTCCTTCTTTCTCTTCTTCTCTTCTGCTTCCTCCTCTTCTCCTCTTCCTCCCTTCCTTCTTTCTCTTCTTCTCTTCTGCTTCCTCCTCTTCTCCTCTTCCTCCCTTCCTTCTTTCTCTTCTTCTCTTCTGCTTCCTCCTCTTCTCCTCTTCCTCCCTTCCTTCTTTCTCTTCTTCTCTTCTGCTTCCTCCTCTTCTCCTCTTCCTCCCTTCCTTCTTTCTCTTCTTCTCTTCTGCTTCCTCCTCTTCTCCTCTTCCTCCCTTCCTTCTTTCTCTTCTTCTCTTCTGCTTCCTCCTCTTCTCCTCTTCCTCCCTTCCTTCTTTCTCTTCTTCTCTTCTGCTTCCTCCTCTTTCTCCTCTTCCTCCCTTCCTTCTTTCTCTTCTTCTCTTCTGCTTCCTCCTCTTTCTCCTCTTCCTCCCTTCCTTCTTTCTCTTCTTCTCTTCTGCTTCCTCCTCTTCTCCTCTTCCTCCCTTCCTTCTTTCTCTTCTTCTCTTCTGCTTCCTCCTCTTTCTCCTCTTCCTCCCTTCCTTCTTTCTCTTCTTCTCTTCTGCTTCCTCCTCTTCTCCTCTTCCTCCCTTCCTTCTTTCTCTTCTTCTCTTCTGCTTCCTCCTCTTTCTCCTCTTCCTCCCTTCCTTCTTTCTCTTCTTCTCTTCTGCTTCCTCCTCTTCTCCTCTTCCTCCCTTCCTTCTTTCTCTTCTTCTCTTCTGCTTCCTCCTCTTTCTCCTCTTCCTCCCTTCCTTCTTTCTCTTCTTCTCTTCTGCTTCCTCCTCTTCTCCTCTTCCTCCCTTCCTTCTTTCTCTTCTTCTCTTCTGCTTCCTCCTCTTCTCCTCTTCCTCCCTTCCTTCTTTCTCTTCTTCTCTTCTGCTTCCTCCTCTTTCTCCTCTTCCTCCCTTCCTTCTTTCTCTTCTTCTCTTCTGCTTCCTCCTCTTCTCCTCTTCCTCCCTTCCTTCTTTCTCTTCTTCTCTTCTGCTTCCTCCTCTTCTCCTCTTCCTCCCTTCCTTCTTTCTCTTCTTCTCTTCTGCTTCCTCCTCTTCTCCTCTTCCTCCCTTCCTTCTTTCTCTTCTTCTCTTCTGCTTCCTCCTCTTTCTCCTCTTCCTCCCTTCCTTCTTTCTCTTCTTCTCTTCTGCTTCCTCCTCTTCTCCTCTTCCTCCCTTCCTTCTTTCTCTTCTTCTCTTCTGCTTCCTCCTCTTTCTCCTCTTCCTCCCTTCCTTCTTTCTCTTCTTCTCTTCTGCTTCCTCCTCTTCTCCTCTTCCTCCCTTCCTTCTTTCTCTTCTTCTCTTCTGCTTCCTCCTCTTTCTCCTCTTCCTCCCTTCCTTCTTTCTCTTCTTCTCTTCTGCTTCCTCCTCTTTCTCCTCTTCCTCCCTTCCTTCTTTCTCTTCTTCTCTTCTGCTTCCTCCTCTTCTCCTCTTCCTCCCTTCCTTCTTTCTCTTCTTCTCTTCTGCTTCCTCCTCTTTCTCCTCTTCCTCCCTTCCTTCTTTCTCTTCTTCTCTTCTGCTTCCTCCTCTTCTCCTCTTCCTCCCTTCCTTCTTTCTCTTCTTCTCTTCTGCTTCCTCCTCTTCTCCTCTTCCTCCCTTCCTTCTTTCTCTTCTTCTCTTCTGCTTCCTCCTCTTTCTCCTCTTCCTCCCTTCCTTCTTTCTCTTCTTCTCTTCTGCTTCCTCCTCTTCTCCTCTTCCTCCCTTCCTTCTTTCTCTTCTTCTCTTCTGCTTCCTCCTCTTCTCCTCTTCCTCCCTTCCTTCTTTCTCTTCTTCTCTTCTGCTTCCTCCTCTTTCTCCTCTTCCTCCCTTCCTTCTTTCTCTTCTTCTCTTCTGCTTCCTCCTCTTTCTCCTCTTCCTCCCTTCCTTCTTTCTCTTCTTCTCTTCTGCTTCCTCCTCTTTCTCCTCTTCTGCTTCATCCTCTTCGTCCTCCTCTTCTTTCTCCTTTTCTTCTTTCTCATTCTCCTTCTCCTCTACCTCCTCTTATGCTTCCTCCTCTTCTTCTTTCTCCTTCTCCTCTTCGTCCCACTCTTACTCGTGTGTCCAAATCCATCGCCCTGTTACTCCCGGTCCACAAACGATCAGCCACGGCTACTGATGCGGGTACTATTACCACTGACGACACGTACTCTGCCACCGCTAACTCCGAATAAGATGGACTACCGTCTTTTCAACAGACGCAGC